>CAXIVR010000012.1:16486718-16494218 GCA_964035755.1 Teleogryllus oceanicus | reverse complement strand
ATTTTTCTATTGTATTATAAACAATTTTAAATTTTTAATACATTTTTATCCTTCAATTTTCAATATCGTTCTAGCGTTCTTATAGTTTTCCGTCGTTTCTCCGATCAACACCAGACGAATGCCGGAGTAGTACTTTACAAAACGCGCGCGATTTTTCTTCCTCTTCCTTTCCATATTCTCACCACTTACACACACATTTCATCGCACTACACCGCCGCACACCGCTCGGGAGCATAGAGCTTGTCCCGGCTGAGGCGGTGCTCCGCTGGTGGGATTTACTCGTATCCGTACGGTTGGAGGAAAAAACCCGCAAGCGGATGTGTAGGTCGGCGACGGATCTCATCACCGAGCAGGGGAAGATCTCCGCCATCTCCTGCGATGAAAGCATGCACTACACGTACGGGACTAATGACTTTAGTTGTTTACGCGCCCGGAATCATCAATCAATCAATCCTCTTTGACCGTCTCAAACATCTAATCGCAATATTTCTTTTCGCAATATTTACTGCATCATTCGATGTAATTATTTAGATACTTTTGTTGGTAGTCTTCATCACCTATTTGGATTTCAGCATAGTTTACAACATCTTAATTGGTATCGAATAAGAAATGAACGTGATTTATTGTATGTATCATTTATTGTAGATAGTAAGAAAATCAAAGTGGAACACTGCGTAATATATTATTATGCTTTCTCACTAATCTATCAACAAATAAATATTTTCACTAGGTATTATTTTTTTCCGGATGTAAAGCAAATCTGCGTCTCATGGCATGTGTCAACCGTATCATTTTCACGTAGTTTCTTTAAAGTCGTATTTTATCAAAGCGTACCTTGACATCCTGAAGAACTGGTTCGTAACTCAGATAGCGTTGGGATTAAGGAAGACAGCTGTTTCAACAAGCCGAGTCGCTCTACATCGCTGCGTTGTAGGAATCTTGTAGCGAAGGTTCTACAGAAGGCTGTATTGATCACGACTTACGAAGCCCTCGATCTCGCCAAAACAAGGCCGTTACTCGTCGAGCTACAAGCTACAGCGGAAGGCCAGATCGAGAAAATTTATCCACAACACAATACACTTTCGCAACACTGTTACAGATATTTTATTAGATGATATATATATTACACATTTTAGATTACTGTATATTATTGTAATTTATAGTCTCTCAACCTACCTCAATTTTGAACACTTTTCAAACTCCAATGTTTTCTTGCCACTTTGTACATAACACGGATTAAGGATAATGCATGTACATTGACATCTTTACCACTTTAGTTACGGATTTCTTTCAAATATTCCACCAATATTTAGATCTAACAAATCACCAGCACACAGGGACATTACGTAACCTTATTCAAACTCCAATGAATTTCGTAATAATTCTGAACATTGATGAAATCAGTAGTAGATCTCAGACGTCATCCTCTGGTGGCGCGCAGCTAAACTATTGGCATTGATGCACTCTTGAATCTGTGAAGTAAAGATAGGCAAAAAATGTCCTGAAAAGTAATTATTTTGAAAATATATTACTGTTTATATTTGTAAATCATAACCTATAGTACTCCAGACCTTTAAAGGATAATAGCACAAAAGCAGGTCGAATTCAGTCGCTGCCTGGAGGAGAATTCTAGCGGCCGGTTGCTCTGATCGGTAGTTTTCCGTGGTTTCTCCGATAAACACCAGGTGAATGCCGGAGCAGTACCCTACCAAACGGGCCACGGACCGCGCGCGATCTGTCCTTCCTCTTCCTTGTCTTATCCTCTCCCCTTACACACACACACTTACACTAACATGCACTACACTACCATATATTCCGGGAGACCAGTCGGGAGCTTAAAGATTGTCCCGGCTGGGGCGTTGCCCCGCGGGTGGGAGAGTCCTGGTTAGGGGGAAATCCCACTAGCCGACGGTAGGTCGGCACCGGATCTCGCCATCCAGCGGGGGAAGATCACCGCCATATCTGGAGAAAAAACGTGCACTACACTAACGGGACTAATGACCAAAGCAGTTGATGTGCCCGGAAACACACACAGAAAAAAACAAAGCAAGTCCTCTTCTCTGCCACAAAAGCCAACGAGCTGCGGCGCATGTACCACTAACATGGAAATAAACTACCGCCCCGCCAGGGCTACTGGTCGGGGGAAAGAAAGAAAAAAAAAGTTCTTCAGTCAGTCTTAGCATGTATGACTACGTCTAACGCCCGCATTATTTTATTTTCTACATCATTATTTACGTTTTTTCACAGTAACGAAGAGAAACGCACTAAACACATTTGAAATATTAAACACTTTCATATTACAGAAAGATTCTCATTTTGATCAAGTACGCAAAAACACCGTTCCGTATGCCCGTTATCGTATGTTGGATTTCTTCAGGGCTTGGCGACTTTTTTCTTCAGAGTTTGGCGTAGCTTTTTTTCTAGGGACGCAGCTTTTTTTCTTCAGGGTTTGGCGACAAAGTGCATAACAGAGATAAGAACTTTATCAAAACTCTTCTCAGATACCGTTAGAGGAATAGAAGCATTGTTTTTATTCATGGAAGGCTAACATTCCTTTCTTAACTAGAAAAGAAACTTCTGTTTGACTCTATCCAACAGCGTGAGTGACAGAGGGTTAATGGAACCCACGTTCACATTCGTTCTCGACGTCGCGAGATCAGTGAACGAAAGCAAAGAAGGAGTGAAGAAATCGAGGGCAATCTGTTTCGTAGTTCAATTTAGAATGGCTCGTTTTAATTAGTGCTCAAAAAAGCTTTTGATATAAAACGTTAGAAATTATGCGTTGGACACACTCAAGGATGTTTCATGTTAACCGCGTGGATCGAAGGCCAGATTCTGATCATTAACTCGGACTCGCGTAACCAAGCATCAACTTTACCTCAAAACTTTTGAGTACGACGCCATTACGTTTGTAGGTTAGTGTTGTCGTTCACTATGTGCTCATGGAAGTTAGTCGATTCCTTCACGGTTGGTGCAATAAGGAATTGGAACATTTTTCTTCCTTAAAATATTGTATTTTTTTATGTTAAACGTGTCCTGTGGAATACCAAGCCTAAAGTAATATAAGGAATATATAAAATAAATAGGAATAATAGAAATAAAGGAATATATAAAATATCTTTTTCTGAATTTTTAATGTTTAATATTTGTTTTGCATTGAAATGGGGGATATTTGGGTGTGTCGTTTTGTATATTAAAACAAAATTTGACAGCTCCTTATTTTAAGTTTAAATATGACGCACTTCCCAAATTGCATCGCAAATCATCCGGGGATTTTCTCTACAGCTGTTAAACGCAATATTCATTCGTAGATGTGTAAGTGTTCGTGATCTGAGTGAAACTTTCCCAGAACACATCTTCCTCTCTGAATCTTGCAATGTTGCAAAAAGAAAACATTTTTAAGTTTTATAAATTGTTCTCTACCTGCGGTGTGTCAACTGATATTTTGCATGTTTTGCCCTCGCGGTTTAGCTCATTGATCAGTGCGCTCGTTTTTCATGTCGCGACCACGGGTTCGATTCTCGGTCGCGCAAGATTATAATGTGTGTTTTCATTGCAATGTCCCAGCATATGTTGCTGTGTGACGATGAGAAAACTCACTTCTCAGGTTGAGAAGACGAGAATGCGGTATGGGGTGTCTTAGTGCTAACCACACATCCCCGCTTAATCCATGTCCGCGAAGCCGGGACGCTGCTGGTAGAGCCCCGTACACGTACGCGGGCTGTCGCGCCAAGTACAGGCAGATTTTGCATGTTTTAATGGAATGAATTACATAGTTTGATTGAAATAGGTTTACACTTATATGCAGAGTCCAATTAATATTTAAATAAATCTTCATATTACACCTGGTTTTCTATGAATGGGAAATTTGTAGAGGTCGAATATATGTAAGATGTTCAATGGAAATATCTCTAGAAATGATAAAAGCATCATTTAACTCATTCTCTTAATAAACGTCAGCAAAACGAACAGTTTTGAAAGAAGATGAACATTACTCTGATGTTCATAACTTTTCCCATGTTCTCTGAAGTAATATTTTTTCTGCCCGGGAGCGGTAGCTCAGTGCATCAACTGATGTCACTGCAACGCCTCTGACCGGGAGGTGATCTTTCCACGCTGGATGGCGAGATCCGGCGCCGACCTACCGTCGGCTAGTGGGGTTTCCCCAAACCAGGACTCTCCCACCATCGGGGCACCGCCCCAGCCGGGACTAGCTCTAAGCTTCCGACCGGTCTCCCGGAATATGTAGTAGTGTAGTGTATGTTAGTGTGTGTGTGTGTGTGTGTGTGTGTGTAAGGGGAGAGGATAGGACAATGAAGAGGAAGGACAGATCGCGCGCGTTCTGTGGCCCGTTTGTTAGGGTACTGCTCCGGCATTCGCCTGGAGTTGATCAGAGAAACCACGGAAAACTACCGATCAGACCAGCCGGCCGCTAGAATTCTCCTCCAGACAGCGACTGAATTCGACCTAGCTGAAAAGCTTGTGTCGAAAATCGTGCCGCCGTCAGAACTCCCAAACATGCCTGGTAGTGTAGTGCATGGGAGTGTGTGTGTGTGTGTGTGTGTGTGTGTGAGTAAGTAAGAGATGTGGATAGGACAAGGAAGAGGTAGGAAAGATCGCGCGCGGTGCATGATCTGTTTGTTAGGGAACTGCTCCGGCATTCGCCTGGTATTGATCGGACAATATTGGTTTAGTGGTGAGTTATAGTTGAGATTTACATAATTGAAATGATCGAAGGCGTTCTCATTGTCAACAATTGATGACAACGTTATTGTTGACAATGACAACGACTTCAATAATTTCAATTGATCTGATAAACCCCGTAAACTACCGATCAGAGCAGCCGGCCGCTGGAATTCTCCTCCGGACCTCCTCCGGAGCACGGAAAAGTAGTTGTGGTATGTGTCTGTGGCAATACCGCTCGCTCTAGTCCCCTAGCAACTACAGGTGGCTGGAGCGTTATCGGTGCCGCCGGAGTCGTCGTCCGGGGCGCGGTTGGAGGCGGCTTCAACTCTCCGGCGACGGCCTTGTCGCGCTCGCGCGCCTCGCCTCGAGCAGGTGCGACGCGTGGTGCGGCGCGGAGGGGAAGGGGCGGGGAGGCGCGCGTGGCGGTGCGGCGCTGATCGCGGGTCTCTTATCAGCGCCGGCATCGCCTCGCCACGCTGCCGCAGCAGCCTCGGGCTATCGCGGTCACATCTCTGTTGTGGAGGTGGGGGCATCGGATAAATGTTACGGCGACGGCGGCTGTGCCAAAAAGAGCATAGTTGTCAGTGCCAAAAAGAAGGAGATAATGCCGCGAAAGGGAAGTGAAGGCAGACTGATCAATGGAGTAGTCTGATGTAACATGTGTCTTCAATGCTATTCTAAACACGCAAGTTTTGTCGGTAAAAAGAAAGACATGTTCGATAATAGGTGTTTTGAATGTTCAGAGGTGTGGTAAGTTTGTAGGGAAATACCAATAATGATGTGATGATGTCTATGGAGAAGCCAAAGAATATGGGACATGGGATAGATCCTCAGTACAGTGCTGAGAACTTAACATGCATGAATTCCTCCTCACGTGATTCGACCGTTCCACTATATTCTAAGTATTCCTTGCGTTCTAATTATATTACAAAATTCTCTATTTCTTTTCTTGCGAAAACTTTATCTTGTCTGCATGTGTCTTGTCGTATGTGTGGAAGAAGTCATAACGTATTAGATATATTGCTTATTGGAAATAGGTTATTTACATTACAATTCGGCCCACAACTACTGAGAGACTCATCTGAAATTCACTCTAAATGTCTTTGCTTTAATGCTTCTACTGTCCCAATCGTTATGGTTGAAAAACGTCGTATTGTTCTCTCGTATATGTACTGATAAAGTGAAACTTAATAACAATATAATAATTGTTATTTTAAAAGTTGTTGCAAAGTCCAATGGGTTATTGTTAACTGGATACTTGTATCATATAGGGTTGACTTTACTCCTTACCAATTCAGTTACAATGTCTTCTCGAAGTGAATTCCGATCGTTCAAGAAGCGTGATAAAAAAGAGGAAAACAAAGAAAGGCTTTCTTTTGATACTCAAATGATATCAAGAAAAACTTAAGATCACCCTCTCGTTACTAGAATCACGAAAAATTGTCACATGCCTATTACAAATTTAACATTTACTATATTTACAGCCTATTGCTTATGATGTGTGTCTTTTAATTTGTTGATACTTGATTCACTTGAATAAGTATCAAAAGAGAATAAATGATAACTTAAAAATAATAGATTAGATCTTAAAAAATATTCATGTTATTCGTGCACTCCGAAAATGTCTGATAATTGAACAACATAAACAATTAATTTGATAATGTAATCTAATGACAAAGTTATGAAAGTGTTCTTTAAAGTATTAAACACGTATATTTTAATTCCCGGCTAAAGTTTTGTAGCTTCTAGGAATTCATTTGACAAAGTGCTTCGTGAACAAATCACGTACCTATATTATCATACTAGTACATTGTATCAATACATTGTGTTGTATCAACACATTCAAAGTGTATTATCATACGAGTTTTTCATATATGAATACATTGCGTTGCATGTATCAATACATTCGTATTTTACAACGAAGACGTTAGTTTTCCATCATTCTTATTTGTTTCGTACCAAGTAAAAGGGCAACATTGGCGAACTGCTTTCGATACATTCTAAATTGGAGCAAAAGAAACGAGCACAAATTTCTCTGTTGCTGGCTGTCGATTTGGTGAATGTATTTCGGAATCCAGGCGTCTTGTCAGGCCCACTCGTGCTCGTGTCAGCGACTCCGAACACGGAGCCTCGCGGCGCGGCTCGGCGTGGTCGGAGTAAGACACAGAAATTCCATTTGGGCGTGCTAAATGAGGCGGGGGCCCTCAACCGAGGGGACGGACGGCGCGTTAGCGGTCTCCGGAGGGGGAGTAAGTGCTGCAGCAGGAATGACGCCGCCACGCGGGCGGGGGCTCAGGGAAGGAAGTGGGGCGATGGAGAACTTGAGATTGGACGTAAGGAAGGCGGGCTAGCAACCGTAGTAGCAGATTGATTGATTGATTTTTTCGTGTTTCCAGGCGCGTCAACTGCTTCGGTCATTAGTCCCGTTAGTGTAGTGCATGTTTTTTCTCGGGAGATGGCGGTGATCTTCCCCCGCTGGATGGCGATGTACCGATCAGAGCAGCCGGCCGCTAGAATTCTCCTCCAGACAGCGACTGAATTTGACCTAGCTGAAAAGCTAGTGTCGAAAATCCTGCCGCCATCAGGACTCGAACCTAGGACCTAGGACCTCCCGGACAGAAGCGCTGCAGTGGCATCAGTTTATGCACTGAGCTACCGCTACCGGTCGTAGTGGCAGAGTTGCAAACGATGTGGCACAGAGACAGGAGGTGTAGAGATCCAACTACGAGCGTTTGAGAGGTTACTCGGAAGTGATCTCCCATTCAAAGAAGAGCCACGAATTAGTCGAATCATTAGTTCTTCTTTCCTCTAAAG